>KB671620.1:1500593-1538985 GCA_000349105.1 Anopheles epiroticus
TATATATATATGTATGTGGATGTATATACAATAGCGTACAGAAATCAGCTGCGGATAAACCTAGAATACTTTGTAGCGTTTGTTTTCGTTGCAGTATTATTTCTTTTTTCTCGTACTCCTGCTCCCGATACTTTTCGGTGCCACAAAGACAGCGGCATGTAGTGGATTGTTTCTCAACACCTTCCGGTACACGGTTGCCCCTTCCGCCAAAGGACAGCTTTAGAGCCAATCGAGTGGTGGGGAGGGCGGGGGAGTATTTAAGATAAAATCGAAACAAAAACATGATCCTTAACACGGGCAGAGAGTGCCCGACGACACTATTGACAGCTCCCGGCAAATGGATGGTGAATCTGGAAGGCTTTTGGCCCTTCCGTGCTGTGTCTGAATGGTGGAAAGAAGCTACCATTATCGAGCTTGCGTCTGTTTTTGTCTTCTATTTTCTAAACGATTACGCTTTCCAGTTGGTTTCGTTTCAATCCAAACAATCGGGTTGGGACTTTTGCTCAGTCTTGCGGACAAATTTGAAACCTCTTTCTGTGTGCCTGGGAGGTGGGGACGGGGGGGGGGGGGGGGCTGAGGACAGTGAGGTGTAGTGTTGCAGTCTACCAGCCCGAACTGCGCCCGTTTTCTTTAAGCCCTGTTTAATGCCTCCATTTTCCCGTGCGCTCGCCTTTCATCGATCAGGTGGAGCAAACGGGTGAGGTAGGAGTACGTATGCAGTGCCAGTAACCATCCAACCCACGACAAATCTGCACCTCCGACGTGTAGGTGTTCGAGCGAGAGGGTCAGAGGGAACCGAGGACAAGGTAAACAGTTTAAAAGCTTTCTGCAATAGCTTGTCACACCTGTCTTTTGTTGGGGCTTAAGTCAACTTCGAGCTTTCGTTGCTTGAGCGGGCATAGGGTCGGCACACACACTCACACACTGGTATATAGAGGCAATGTTGGATAGGGGGAATGGACCTGCTTTACCCTTCAACATCGCGCACGGCTTTCTTGAACACCTGACACACACCGACCAACCAAGGACAACCGACAACCTTCCTTTTTCCCAGAGGATGATATACCGTTACACACACACATACCCACCGCGCAGGCTGGTTGCAAAAACTTTCGCATACCTCTTGCCGAAGCGTACCACCAAAACCCTTGTGCGACGATAAAAACCAAACCGCAGTCTGATGAGTGCGCACGGGTTCAGCGAAAGAGAAACCGGCGAAGAATCGCACCTTTAGCGTACCTTGAAAGGCGGGAAGGAGGACTGGGGGCGTGCAAAAAAAAAAAACAGTGCAAAAGTTCCCGGCAAGGGTTGCTCCCGATAGCAAGGATTGGACTGGAACACGATGCGAAAGGGGAAAGTGTGAGCGGGCAGACAAGAGAGGGATGTGCTTTAGCGCACACGCCATCACTTGATTTACGCAGCAAATTCAATTTAATTTGCAATAAATTTTCTCCCACCGCGCTCCGGTGGTGCGTCAGTTGTGTGGTGCTGGTGGTAGTGTGTTCGGTGTATGCGTGTGTTTTTCTTTTGGTGCTTTGTTTTTGTTTGCCGCACTTTTTCCTCTTTGCGCCTCTGCTTGTCCCTTTGTTTTCACATTCGATGCTAAAATTTTCCCACCTTCGTTTTGGTTTGTGTGTTATTCTTTGCTGCGTTATTTTGTTGTACACCCAACTGCAGGCTTTACGTTTCCTTTTCGTACTTTGTCAAGAGTTGGTGTATGGGTGTGAGTGTAAGGTTGGTTTTTGCAGCTTAACAGTTTTATTTATTTTATGCTTCCTCCGGTTCCTGCCACAGTGTCGCTTTCGGCGGATTGATGTGTCTTTACCGCTGTCCTTGATTGGCTCTGAATTATGGTGAATAATGGTGTAGGTAGGTGATGGTGGTGAAAGTGGTAACCGTTTTGCACCTTTGTGTAACGCTCTCCCGGTAAACCTATAAAAGCACATGTTTCACACAACAAATTGGGGTTTAAGTTGCACAATTAAGTTTATGCTTCCAAAAAAGCATACTTTCAGGGGGGAAAAGAAGTTTCCTTTTCCTCATTTTTATAACTTTTGTAAATACAATTTTCGAATGCTCTCTGTTTGCTGATCTCTTTCTCTTACCTGTATTGCATACTGTATTGCTTTTTAAATATAATTCACGGTATCCTAATCACTTTAATGAGAATCGAACGTTTGCGCCCGTAAGTATGCAACCATCTATACAAAACGATATGCAACGAGACTATCAATACAAAACGTTACTTCATCGCGTTTTGCTTTTTCATTTTATCCGCTTTCAACTTCTGTTTTATTAATTTGGATACAAAAAAAGATCACATTGTAATAATCCCTTCGTCGATAAAAGGTGAACCAAAGCGAGGACGCAGACTTTTGCACAATACCAAAAGCCACAATCCAGCGACAAATCTAAGATTAAGCACGACTCAAAGCGAAACATCTTATCTTGACCACGGCATTAAGTAAGTCGCTATTGGTTCCCTTCGACTTTGTCCACTCGATGGAAGCACTTCTCTAACGAAAACCCTCATCCATCGGACAACTTCGAACGCTTTCGCACGCCTAAGTCCAACAGCCCTTGGTCAGATTAATGAGCACCTTGGCCCTATACGGTTCGACCTGGTTTCGTTTACCGCTCCAGCCTACGGCGCAGCCCAGTCAAACAAAAGCGTGCGTATGTGTGTTAGTGAGAGCAAGACACTGAAGCGGTGAAATCCTTTGCAAAAGCATGAAAGCAGAAACTCGCCAAACAAAAAACAAAAAGACTTTATCAAGCGGATTGACTCTGGCCGGCACCGTGTGGTTGTCGCCGTGTAGTCCTGTAGGTTCAGTTTGGAGAGGTTTTTTTTGTTTCCTGTCCGGGTCTCTCTCCCTCGTTCACTCTCTTCCATTTCCGCATCATACCTCAGCTCAGATGAAAACGCTTCGATGTCTGTACGAAAGTCGCCCAAGACGAAGGTCAATTCAATTAATTTTATTGCTGGATCTAATCCGATTTGAGGGATAGGATTTGTCCAGCGTAAGTGTGTGTATGTGTGTGTGTTTGTGTGTGTATTTGTGCCTAGTACGAATGTGCCATCGGGGCCGTTCTGTCCAGACAAATGGTACTCGACACACCGACGGTGGAAAAATTCGACTCACCAAAAACTGGCTTCCACCGAGGCGGGCAGGCAAAAAGGGACAAAAAGTTTGCACAAGAAAAAGCACTACCGTGGTTGTGTGTGTGTGTGTGACATGAAGGGCTGTGAAGGCTAGTACAGGTCAGTTTACTTTGATTAATCTTGCGTTTCGAGCACTCGGGAAGGCACGGGGACCGCCGGGAGTGATGTGAACAGCTCCCCGCCAAAAGCACGTGCCCTGCACCTGATTCGTGTTCAAGGTTATTGAAAAGTCATAGTCGTTCCCGTGGACCCGTAGTGCTTTGTCAAGCGAAAGCACGTTGCTGCTGTTGTTCTGCACCCAGCCAGATGGCGGCAACACAATGCTTTTAACCGTTTTGGTTTGGAAACGGAAATGAAAAAAGCAACTCGAATCGAAACTGATTTTTAGAACTGTGCTCACGAACTGTTTTGCATTAGAGTGTTTAAAAACTCAACCCAGGAAGGAAGGGAAGGATAAGGGGGCAGGGGGCATACGAAAAGCTATGATTGTGTTATTATTTTCCCTCCCCATCGCCAAGGTCGTAGATAAAACATATGATTTACGGAGGTCATTCCACAGGAACGCCCCTCCAGGAAGCACGACCGTTGCTCACTGCAAGGAGCGCACAATAGGTGTAACGCTGCACAGAGAAAGCTGAAATTTTTAATTTCACCCAGCAAAACTGCTCTAAAAATACACTTGGCAAAAATGTGTTTTAGTGACGTCACATTTATGCGGTAAGTTGTTTTAAAAATATTTAAAGATAACATTTTAACTGAACTCAAAATGTCCATTGCTCGCTGCTTGGTCCACTGTGCATTCGTCCATTCGAACAATGGTAGCAGTGCCTGGCGATGCAGTTGCGTGTCGCACTCGGTTCGTTTGTTTTCGCGTCACTCAAAAGAAGCAGCCGACAGCCGGCTGACGGACACACTTCTCGTGCCCGGAATGCTTTGGAAAGCTTATAGCATCTAGCGTGTCATAATTCATTTTGTTCCAAATGCTAATCAGCGAACGAAACCATTTAACGAACCGCCGTCTGTTTTCTGAGCCTGCTAGAAGATAGAGAGAGGAAGAGAGAGAGAGAGAGAGAGAGAGAGAGAGAGAGAGAGAGAGAGAGAGCGCGCGCAACTCCCAGCGATCAGGACACCGGTATGATAAATAGAAAGCACGAAGTGGGGGGGGAGGAGGAGATATGAATGTGGAAAATCGTGTTACCCACGCCGCACAAAAGGACACACTCACTGGTGGTGACGAGAGAAATCAATTCCCTTAAACGCTTTCACCCTTAGCCCTTGGATAGGGATGACCATTACACGCCACCCGCACCGTACGCTCGCTGGGGGCCCTGGGCGAGAAACCAATGTGTGTGTGTGTATGTGTGGGCTTGATGTGGTCGGAGCGATAAGTAAGGAATGTGATTTATGTGGCTTTTATGGGCACGTTTATGGACACTTATCGGTTGTAATTTTCAGAAACACAGTCGCGCTGCCCCCGGGGGCTGATTTCTCCCGGGAATTGGGACGTGCGGGAGCACCCGGGTGGTGGGGATTATTTTATATTTGTGTCTGTCTTTCCCGAAAGATAATGGTGAAGTTTTTTATGACACTCCAAATTCCAGCACGGTTCGGTATGCAGCTAGTAGACGTTGGGTGTCTTTACTCTGATCAAAATCGAGTATATTTTAGTTCAATGAAAATTGTGGCCTATGGAGACGCCCGGTATGTTGTAGCGCGATGTGAACAACCGGGCGTCTCCATTGGAAAAGCAAAATTAACATCGGCATGAGACCGGGAGCTTTTTTTTGACGACTTTTCGACACGGTTTCATGTTTGCAGCGGATCAAGTTCCGTTTCGTGCTGCAGACTGACTTGACTGACTGAAGTTTTTTTGTTGTTAACATTTTCCCATTGACTGCTAATTAATCGTAAAGGCAGCGAAAAACTTTACACGGTATGCCCCCGTGCACGAGACGAGAAAGCGAGAGAGCTTAAAACACACTACGAAACGTGGAAGAGCGAACACCTTGGAGCGGCTTTCTTCACCTGTTTCTCCCTTCGCTTTCGGGGGAATTGAAAAGAACCGGAGTGAAAACTTCATCAATTTTCCACGAGAAGCACAAAAGCTCGGGAGAGCAAAAGGGAGGTGGGCGCGCGTTTGCTGAAAACTTCCCCTAGTCCCCCGTTACCTTGTGTTTAAATAATTATCTGCATTGCATCAGGTAAACCATAATCCTTTCTCACCGTTTTTGTGTCGAGGAGCGTAAGCTGGTGTAATGTTCATTATTTCATTTAACTGTAGCTATGTCGTTTTTAATAAAAAAGCTACTTTTTTAGTATTTTATTGACGAAATACAACCGATAGGAACAGTGCTGTATGTACAAACGCTCCGAGAAAACACTCCAAATATCACAAAATTTACTTTATTCTTCCTTTAAGAGCTACTGAGCGAAAGGAAAACGCAATAATAAAGCAGATATTTGCAGGCACGCTGGGGCATGAAAAATTCATCCTCTCGCATTTCAGCGCGGCAAAAATCCACCCACCACCATCCGTCCCGGGCACCCGCTGCTAATGCTTACGGTGGGGCTCATAAAAATGATTTCCGGCCTTGTGGTTGCCTACTAGCAGCCGACCTTCGCTCCTCCGTTCACTACGTGGAACGACAGCATCGCTTCGAGTTGCTGGTATGTTGTTTGCGACTATTTTCCCTCACCCCAGCTGCAGCAGCAGCAGCAGCAGGCTTTCCCCACTTCTTTCTTGCCTGCTTTTTACTGTCCTGATTCCCTGCCTGAACCACCGAATTGCAACCAGCTGGGCCTGTGACCGCGGGCAATGTCCTATTTCTGATGTGCATTGCTGTGACTTTGTTTGCCCGCAAAGCGGTGAGAGTCGCGCGTTCAGGTTCAGCCGAGAGAGGGCAAAAAACGAAACAGTTCCTCAATTTCGTACATCCTTTCGGGAACTGGTGCAAAAAACCAACGACATATTTTCCCAGGATCAACTTGCCTTGCCCGTAGGGCAGGGAGGAAAAGTACAGAAGCCTTGGTTTAGTGTATACAACTCTTTTTTTTGCGACGAATAGAATGTATTATCAATATTCAGGTAGGCGCAGTTGTTGTTTGTTTTCGTATGCACGCAAATCTAAAGGAAACGAAGAAATGAATTCATTTTCCTTCCGATATGCATACAATTTTCGCACAGCAAAACGATGGCCTAGAAATGGAGAATGAAGTTTTCTCTGCTCAGGTACTGTTCCAACCGTGGCCGTGTTTGTTTTCCATTCTGCCTTCACGTAGCGTGCCCGCAGATGAGCTGCGCCGGGAAAGGTCACGGAAAAAGCCTCCTGCTGGGGGAAGCTCGTTTACAGTGGTTGGTAGAAATGGCAGCAGATCGATAATAATCAGGCGGTTATGCATGATGATACACTCTCCCGCAACGTGAGCTCGATACGTGCCAAACGTGCTTCCAATTTCGGTACAGCCGTGGGGTTCAGCTTTGTCTGTGGCACTCCGGGTGCCATATGCACAAGAATTGTGCAGCAGCAACCAAAAAAAAAACGTAACAAGGGAGTATCTCGTTAGTACCACTGCGGTGATGATGACCCGTGGAATGGAAATGTGTGAAGAAAAAGGAATAAAGGCACATTGCATGCAGAGGGTTTGGATGAATTCTTCCAATTAAATATCTGCCTAATCGGGATGAAAGTAAAGTGTTTTTAAATGATTAAATTATGTTGATCAACATGTTACTTAAAAGTCCTTCACGTTGAGGTCCCGGGACGAACGGAATTGTATTTTCGAATCACTTCAAGTACCCTACGTTGAGACGGCGTACCAAGACTGTCTACTCCCAAGCGGATACTACACAAAAATCGAATTGCTTCAGTGTTTGAAATGACCATCCTGATCTGCCACCATTCGCGTTCCTTCTTTCCCGCCACAAGAACGAGAACCCGGGGAAGCCGCTGAATCATTCTGCCTCGAGAGCAATTTAGCAAATTTTATTACGTCCATTATTATCCATGGGCGTATTTTTTGTGTATTTGCTTTATCGTTGTGCCGCCTCTCTTTCTCTCTGTATATCTCTCTCTACCAGCCAATCTGCTGACCCGGCCCCAACTTGGTCTGACTTTGCCAAACGACTCCGCCAGGCAGCGAGAGTGCGGTGGAAAATTATGCACAGCAAAACACAGCCACGCTCACCATTCTTCCCAAATTGGGTCTCCGCTTGGGTCTCGGTCTCGATTTTCCTAACCCACCTCTCCCCCCCCCCTCCCAGGGCAAGGTAAAAAAGGAGAGAAAGAGAGAAGTAAAGGCAGCTGTGGGAAAACACAGAAAAAAACAAACCATTGGACCACGCACCATTGCGAGATAAAACAAAGGCCAAAGAAAAAAAAACGAGCGCGCCCTTGCAAAAGCGCACACCGAATGATGATTGAGAAAAATCCCACCGCGCGTAAGATAAGTGCGCGTTTCAGTTTTACATTCGCTTTCGTTTTCCTTCGTCCGGGTTCGCTCGGGGATGCTTTCCTTGCGCTTCGGAACGCTGTACGCTTTTTTGGTTTTCTTGGGCACAAACGATAACTTTTTGGCCTCGCTCCGGTAAGCCGCATCTTTACCCAAGGCTGCAGACATGCACACAAACACACGTTTTCTTCCCCCTGAAAAACACATTCTCGTCATTTGGAGGCTGCTTCCGTTAGGTTGCCCCGGAAAAGCGAAACCAACGATAGGGAATGATACGGTTTTCCAAGTGGCCTTGCTGCTGCACGCCTTTGCCATGAGTCGTTCTTTTCTTCTCTCATTTCTTGCGTGTGGGTTGTTTTTTTGTTGTTGTTGTTTTCCCATTTTCTGCACGCACATCGGAGGTGGAAGACGCAGTGGAAAACCATTTTCTCGCCTAAAGGCTATTAGCAATTTCCATTCGCAACGCAGCGAAGAGAGACGGCCACAGCCGCCGTCATTTGATACTGAACATACTTCTTCGCCCGGTCTAGGTGGATTTTCCGTTTCATTGCTCATTCGTCTACAGCAAAAGAGAAAGCAAGAGAGAGAGAGAGAGAGAGACAGAAAGAAAGAGTAAAACCCAACCAGTAAAAAGTGACTAAAAATTTGCTACCTTTTCTCGACCACTTCGTCCGTGGTTGGTTTCGTTAAAGGGGGCTCTTTCGCACAACTCCGACGGGGGCATCACCTTCGCACGGGGGCATTCCATCTTCGCAAGGCGAGCCTTAAAGTGTGTGGCGTACCGAATTGTTTCAATTTATGCGGAAGAGAAAGTTCCTGCACCAGCAGCGAGAAGTGTGAGAAACAAAACAACAACCGCTACATACTCATGGCACACATACACACGTACAGACAAGTTGTTGGAAAGTAATCAAATGTTTGAGATGAAATTGTTTTAGCACACCTTGCGGGAATGAAGAAAGGCAATTGGCAGTGAAGGAAATTGCTTCTTGCATGGGAAGGCGAGAGTGTGCTGGTGAAAAGTTTTTTATAAATTAAACTAAAAGCGTATGTAATAAACCGTATTATTCAATATTGCCAGCAGGCTGTTAGACCATATGAAAGCAGTTGAAAATAATCACGTAATGGGAAGGAATCACCCAAAGCAGTGTTAGAACTTTCACAAATTGGGTTACGATTTAAATTAGTTTAAAAGGAATTTTTTACACACTACACATCCAACAGCCATTTTTAAAGCTGTACAAAACAGGCAAAGTGTTGCAATTTACCCTCCAATCGTCTGAAATATTGAGAGTCGGTCAACTACAAAGTAACCGAAACCATTGGAAACATTCCCAAACCCAGTGAGAAATGCTCCGTTTTCTTTTGTAAGAATGTAAACGTTTTTCTTCAAAAAAAAAAAACAACAATAATCGTGTCGTCCCAGGAAAAGAGAAAACATGTACAATGAAGTCGCGTCGGGCATGTTTTACATTTTCCATTGGCATGTTCGGTACGTTATCTTCGACGTGTACCAGTCGCACTTCGGTGGCAGTGCCAAACGAAATCCACCCAAGAATGCAAGAAAGATAATAGAAATGTTGGCGCAAACAGCGAAACGGACCAAATGCCTCGCACTCAACCGACACGCACCGAAAGGAAAGTCTGAAAAGGCCTGGTCTGGTTGGACGACTGTTTTGGTATGCTCGCTCCACCGCCTACCCGTTTCGTCTGTATTGGTGCATAAGAAGCGGCGAGAACGTCTTGTAAACGGTTCCAAATTTTAAGAGGCGCCCAACTACACCCTGCTGACGAGACAAAAGGTTTGCTTGTTTGTGTGATTAGTTCTCGTCAGCGGAAAATTGGGCTTTTACTTTTCCCATCGTGCCGTCCTGCCGTCGTTCCGAACGTTCCTCGCTACTAACTAACTAAGTTCGCTGCTAACGCGTCTACTAAAGCTTTTACTGCCTCTTGCCGCGGTAACTATCAACCCAAAGCGAGGGCAATCCATACTCCCTTCACAGAGGACGTGCCTCTACCCGTCCATACATTCCTCCCTCCCCCCCCCCACCCCCTTTCACCCTTTTGCTCGTTCATTTGAAGCGAAAGGAAATATTTTCTCGTTATGTTTTAATCCAAGCAGGATCGTAAATTTCGCAAACCCTCGAGCCACGTACGGGCGTGCGAGGTACGGGTGTCGACATTTTAATGCTGACTTTATTAAGGAAACCCCCCCTGCGGGGTGACAAAGCAGGAGTGTAGAAGCTCCATGAACAGGGCTTTCCCTGCCAACGGCAGCTATGGGACCTGACAAAACCTGGCAGGTTGGGTACGATCGTAATGCACTTCGTAATGGAAATATTTGCGATTCATTAAGAAGCAGGAGCAATGAACGCGGCAGCCGAAAGCGAATCCACCTTGGCACTCGACCGGCGGACGGGGATGGGGGATGGGCGGGGGAGGTGGCGATACTCTGGAAAGGGATGAAGAGCGTCTGTGTGTGTGTGTTTAACTATCTAGCCGCCGTAACAATGACGCTCGAGGTCGGTTGACGAGGCACTGGGTACGAATTAAAACAATCAACAGAAATGCTTGTATTTTCCATTTGTTGCAAACAACTATTTCAATTTACAGACACACACACACATACTGAGCAACTGAATAACATTGTACCCTGAGAAAGCTTCACAATATTTGATCCAACAGCAGCACACAACTACAAACGCACAGGGACCAAGGCTACACACAATCCAACGGTGATGTATCTTATTACCGACCACATCCGAGATAAATCACACCGTGCACAACACAGCAACACTAAGCAAACGATTTCTTCTTTTCCGTACCCTCCGTCCGTGCCCAAGGTCTGCGAGATATTCCACACACGAACTACAATGTTGTGCCAGACACCAGCAACACCGGAATATCCTAGCAAATCCCTAGCTTCCGTCCGGCTGCCGACTGCATTGGTCTACCGCTTCCTTCCACAGCGTTCGATTACACTCCCCGGATTCCGGACGGTTCCCGGATCAATGTCCGGCCCCCAGGAGAACCCCGAAGGGATATGCTATCAGGCAAGTTGCGCTTTTTCTCGTTCTTGTTGCTATTATGTTCCGTCGATTCTATTTGTCCACATGTGTGCGGTCGGGTGCGACTGATCGAAACATTTTCCACCGTGTAATCCTTCAAGAGGCTAGAGGTAGCGTGTGTGGAACCGCTTGCGACAGCGGAGATTAAGTACGTGCAATAAATTTTTAATATTATTTTCTCACCCTCTCCCTGGTGGGATGGAAAATGGATACACGAAGGGAAGGGACCATGCGGTTGGGCCACGCGTTCCGCACTAAAAACGGGGAAAAAATGGCCGCCTTCGCCTTTCGCAAAAAAAGAATGCGTCTCGGCATTGATACTTCTTCGTGCCATTTTGCCCCGGGACAGTGGCAACATACGTGCGAAAATGACTCGGTAGGTTTTTTTTATTTCCTGTAGTAGACGCACCTTTCCCCAATGACAAGAGCAAATCCACCTTCCCACACACCCATATCGGTCGGGGCTCGCACGGTTTAATCGAGTCGTCTGCTTTGGTCCAGCTTTGCACGGCGCGTGACATGCTTAGTGAGTAGCATCTTGGCATCTTAAGTTCTCAGCTGAAGGCGCGTGAGGGCGAATCCGCTGCGAAGATAGCGCCTCGTGTGTTTTATTGATTTTAATATAAAAATAAATGATTGCCCTGTGTGCGATTGGGGGAGGCAACCGTGTGCTCGTTTTATTGGCAAAACGGTCACAGACGTACCGCTTTGATCCGTGGAGTTGCAATTCAGGTGTGCGCCAGTGGTCGTTAAAGTTCGTTCCTCTTCGAATCGTGTGATTGAATCTAAGGCCAGCGAACAAGGGTGCAGCTGGTCACCACAAAACCTGTCTGCATTCTAATTACCAAAACTACAAAGCTTCAAACCATCCACGGCACATTGTTACGATCGTCCATTCGCCCAGAGTCGCCTCATCCTCATCCTGGCATCAAGCTCCTCGCTCTTTCTCGCTCGTTTTTTTTTTTTGCCATTGACAAACGTCGTCAGCTCGTTGTGTGTACCACGGGTGTATGTACAAAGCGCCAGAAGAACAAGCAGTTTGTACAGTGGGTGACTCACGATTAAAAATTTAAACACTCGCTCCACAGCCCGCTTCACTCGAACGGCTTCGAACGAGAAGCTCGCTTGCCGGCACACAACCTTGAACCGTGAGGAAACGGCCATATGTAAGTGCGCCAGCCTATTCCATGCCAGCCCCCCTCGTCCCATGCGTCCCATCGGTCCCTTTCGGGCTGTTTGTTTGCTCGCTGGTTTATTTGTCTTCCGTACGTCCTTCTGCGTACGTGACGACGACTCCCGACCGGGACCGCTCTACGGCCGTGTGGAATGTGTGGAAAGCGCCCGCACCCACACTCACCCACCCACACGAAGAGCCTTGAAGGCTCGAAGTTCCGCGCTTGGCAAAGGGAGGGCCTGGAGGGGGGGGGTTTAAGAAAGCTCAAGTTTCCTAGTCCACGTGGAGAAAGCGAAAGCACTCGGCCACGAGGGAAAGGACGAAAACGATACACAGTACTTAAAAGTGAACTGTTTTCCCGCTGCAACCGCCGTTGGTTAAACATTTATCGTGGCGCCGTGGCTGGGGTTCGGTGCGGGACCGGGACGGTGGCATGTGAAGTACTTAGTTTAAGGAGAACAAGCAGTACCTCAAGAAAGCAAGCTTTGTAGCCAACACATGCCGGGTAGGGTAGGATGCCGTTTCCGAGGCATTGTTTTGCATTGTTGGAGGCTCTCGGTTGAATCACTTGCTCTCGGGGCTAATATTGTGACCAGAGTCGGCAAGTGGGCGCTTTTAAAGCCCCACCGTGCGGAAGACATTAAGCGCAATGGCAAGGAAAGAGGGAGTGTTTGCAGCTCAACCTAATTGCGATGGCGTACAAAAGACAAAACAAAAAGGATGTATCTTCGATCGATTATTCAAACCGTGCGCCCGGTTTGAAGCATGCGGAATGATTTATTTAGCATCGCTCCAGCTATTTCTGGCACTTCTTGCTGTGCTGCTTGCTCGTGTGTGTGTGTGTGTGTGTGTGTGCCCGAGGACGGAAGCATGATGTACTCTGTAACGCTGTGTCAACAACGATGAGCGATGCATGTTTTCCATCGGGAAAAGGGAACAAGATAAAGGGTGTGTGGGGAGGTGTTGGGGAGGGGGGGGGGAAGGTGGTGAACAATTTTTCACGAACGTATCAGTATCCATCAGGGACATTGTTCATCCAACAGCCTCGTTACTTTACGGCGTATAATAATATTAAAAGACTTGCTCGGATGAAGAATCCGTCCAAAACAGGGATGCTTTTTCCGTCCAAAACAGGGAGGAATTATTGACCCAAAATCCATTCGGGACAGTTTGTATCAATTTTATTGTTTTCGAGTTTTGGCGTGCAAAAAACTGTGTATCACGAAAAATTTATACGATCCTTAAAATGAGTAAAACAATCAAGACCTGAACTAGTTTCCACTATACTGAGGTATATCGTTGGATGCATTTGCTTTTCCTTATTAATGGAAACAGACTTCATTAAATTGTACAGTTTCTGGCCGCTTTTATGGAATGAAAAAACTGATTGAGGTATATGGTTTCTACCATATGTCTTTCATTTTTTGTAATTTTTTGCCTCCATTTTGTGAAATACTATGTTGCTAGTGGTGTACAACTCTAGACGATCAAAATGCTGAATTGTTGTTAAATGACGAATGGAAAATTCTATTTTTGAAACAATCAGTTTAAAAAGCGAATGAACGACACCTATCGTTTAAGCTTTCGTTCCAGGAAGACTGTATTACTTACCTTAATTTTTGTTTTGCTGACCCACTAGAACTATCCACTAGCGTTGCTCATCTACTACAACTGATGCTCACAGAACCGTCGACGCTTTTCCGCGGATTAAAGTAAGCGCACCAAGGCAGACACACACGGTCACGCACGTACGTACACTGCTCAGATCGCAATCTGCATCAACACACGGGGCACGAAACTTCCCTGACACGCACCGTCGAAGTGGCTCTATCGTCGAACTCTGTGTTTGGGATTTTCCCCCTTTTTTGTTCCGACTATCAACTATCCCAAAATTTCGTACCACGTTCGTCGATGCTGGCTGTGCGCGCTTTGCGACAACCTTTCGCTAATGTTTGCTTCTCCACACAGTCACACTCACGACGGTTTTCTAATTTCCGTACGCACACAGGGATTCACACACATAAAAAAACACACACACACAGGGACACTCGCGATGCTACACAGAACAATACATCGGAAATGCCACGTTCGGAAGTAAATTGAAAGTTTGCCCAATTTGCTCTATCTGATACCCCGACACATCATCTACCAGGAGACCAGGGCGCTACGGAGGAAAACGTGAAACAACGCGTGAAACTTTGCACAATTCCAGACAGCCCTGAACACTTTGTCTCTCGCTCGCTTGTCTCCAGGCCACCAGGCGGTACAAGGACAAATCGCTTACTCGAGTGCTGCACTTGAACTTGATCGGACGCTAATGAACTTAGTTTCGACAACTCGGTCCAGTTTCCAACTCGCTTGCGTGTATCTTGCTCAGCTCCCTTTTCTTACAATAACATACTATCCCAGCTGGGACGTCGTCGCCACTGTTTGATGCTGGTTGGAACACAGTCCGATACCACCGGAAGCAGCCCGTCTTCAACCCGTTGTGTTTTGTGTGCACGCAGAGAGAGGTATCGCGCAAGACGTGTCGCCGTGCAGTACACCGCATCCGTTCCACTGATCGACTGACTGAAAAGGACATCCGAAGTACGTACGGTTGACCCGCGGGTGACACAGTACGACAATTTGGCCGTTTGAAAAATCTCTCCCATCCTCTCTAGTTCTCACACGGTTTTATACGACCACAGGGAAAGCTTTTCATTTGCCAGGCAGTAAAACGTTTCTCTCTTTTACTTTCGGCGAAAATCAAAGGGGAAATGTGCAAAGTGAGAGCTTGTCGCAAGCGCGAGAGAAGCTTTCCGCGCTGTACTCTCAGCAGATTGGTGGGGAAAAGGAGAGTTAACAAGTGTGTGTGTGTGTGAGAGAGGGAGAGAGAGAGATAAGTAAATCCTCCAATTGTACCACTACCATCGTCATAGTAGCGTTATCGGTGTGTTGGTAACCGTGCCTACTGCGAAAGGACGAGCCTTTTTGCAGGGTGGGTGGGCAGCGCACATGTGGCGAGAGTTTCTTCAAGGAAAAGGAGGAGAGGAGAGGAGAGGAGAGGAGAGCGGGGAGGGGGGTTTGAGGTGTTGTACCAAGTTTTTGCGGAGCAAACTTTCCCGAACCGATGCCACCTTCACGTGTGAAGACGAACCCGTCTCGGGGAGCAGCGATACTGCAGTGAAGGCTTTCTTGCAGATGACGTACCGCAACCTGGACCTGTTTTGTATGTGTGTATGTGTGCGTGTGAGTACTCGTACCACGCGAAGGCAGGCTGAATACTATTTTCATGGAAAGTCGCTGTGGTGCCACTAGGAGCAAAAACAAAACAGCTGTGAACGGATGGACACCCATTTCCCGTTCGGTCCCGGGTCTCGTTGTTGGCGCAACGCATTCACAGTTCATCGCGCAAGGACTTACCCTTCAAGGACACGGGGCGCACTAGCCGGGACATCGCCATTCCTGCGATACGATAACAATGCTGTGGTTGCTGGCTGCGTCGCAACGCGTCGTTTATGGCCAGCTCCGGAGGAAGACCGCACAATATTTCCTGCACACTAATTCCTGTGGAGGGAGCGTCAAAACCCGCGAGCTACAAGGCAGAACCGCATAGCCAAAATAACAACCATTAGCATCATCATCATCAACGTCACCATCTTGCGGTACCTAGCAAGCAGTGGCATTGTGAAAAGGTTTTCCCACGCAAAGACCAATGAAGACGCGGGAGGAGCGTACTCACGTCGTAGTGGAAGCTGTGCGGTTACACCGAAAAATAAGAAGGGAGGCTGCGTAAGACACCCTGCCGGGTTTTGTACCCGGTGTGTGTGTACACACACACACACACACACTAACATGCTACGCACCTCAGGGTAAATTTATCCCCCTTTCGAAGACAGCCTTTCACCTTCGCAATGCAGCGGTTCTGCTGCCGGTCTGACGGGTTTTTGTTGACTGGGAACAAAGAAGCTGGAGAGAGTGTCGGAGAGAAAGAAAGAGAGAGAGGCGTTCGTGGTGGAAGTGTTCACAATAAGTTTCCCGTAATGCGCTAGGATTACTGACTTCTGCTGTGTTTATTACGGCCAGCCCTGCATGGCATCAAGCAAGCAGCAATGTCAAGACGCAATAGAATGTTTCTCCAACTATGTTTGCAGCCCCTAGCACACTCACCAGCACACCCGATACGATAACAAAACTATGCGACAAACTACCGCTTTTCCCGAGGGGGATTCACAGTCCTCACTCAATCTCCACTGGGCAGAAACTTTGGAATATATCTGTCTGAACGATATCTCTGGAGCACTGTGTTCACTCGCGTACACTAGAGACACTCGCACACAACGCAACCGCTTCGCAGCGAGTTCAATCTCATACTGGATCGAACCGAAGCGTGTGCTACTCGGATGGTGCTCGGACGAAAAGCTACAACCCGTGTCAGTGAAAACAATAAAATTGTATTCCTCCCCCCCCCCCTCTTCCCCCTTCCGTCACCACCTATGCTCTCTGCTCTCTCGCGCTCAATGCTCTTTCTGCTCTCGCGCTCAGCAGGATACAGTGTGTTTCTGGACACACTGGCATTCTTCGGAACCGGTACTGGAATGCATCTACTTAGTAGACTAATGGACTTTTTTGTGGCATTCTTCTCAAAATTCCCTTTGTAACTTGTCGCTATAGTAATCCAACCATTGATATTTTTTAAATATTTGGATCTATTATCACTAATGTTGTCATGTTTTTTGGATAGATTTTAAAAGCGTTTGAGCCGAAAAACTCAACAGTAAAAGGGGTTTGAAACAAAAAAAAAACAAATGAAATGTTTAGTAAATGCCGGGAGCATGTAGTACATCATTTGTGTTCCTCTACATCGGAATCCAGTTACGGAGGGGAAATTGACGCATGATCTTGTTATCCTGTTTCAGCAGTGGAAACTCTCTCACACGCGCCCTTTCACTGAGAGGGTTTCGTTCTGGCGGATCTGCTTCGTTTGGAGCAGAATGCGAGAGTAGCATCAGCAATCGGCCGACTTTCTTCAAATTCCGATGCACAGTGGTGTCTGCCCGCTTAAAACAGAGCGGCAACGGTGAAAAAAAGAGCGAATCAAAACTATGACGTCATATGGCCAAAAAGGAATGACGTCATTCCGAGCTTGGCCAAAATGGGTGTCTGTAGATAGTAAAAGTTTTTCCTGCTCGGCGGGTGGAAATGGGAAAGCAGCAAAGTTTATGACTATGAGGCGCCAACAAAGCTTGTCCAAGTTGATTTATTTCTCAAAATGTTCGGGCATGAGGATGAGGGTGTTCCTTGCTGCATGGAACTCCATGCTTCAGACCTCCGCTCGCCAGTTTTGTGGGCCCGTCTGCTCCGATATCTTGGTGCCCAGGTGCACAGCTCTACAATCGGTAGCGAAGACGGTATCGATTGTCCCAGTCCACCAGGTGCCAAACAGCGGAGAACAAGCTTTATCGGGCCATGGGTTAATCTTCCACGGCTTATCTGGCTCGATTCCTGCACCTTCACTCCAATCGATGTCTTAAAAACAAAAATGTCACCAAACCACGATAAGCGGCCAATGCGTTAGTGGTATCGTTCAGCTCCGAGACATTGGCACCGATAATGTTTCAACCTATAAATGCTACCTTTTTACCGTTGGCGGGGCTTATTTGTCCAACGTTCGAAGCAAAAGGTAGACGGCGTTGCACAGGTCGCACCTGCCTTCCTTACTCAAAAGTGTGCTTGTGTTTTTTGTTTCAGTTTCGAAAAAAACTACCGGAAAAAAATGCGTACCGGATTGATTGTGGTGGCCCTGATGGCCCTGACGGCCACCGTCGGCGTACATGGTAAGCGTGCACACGGTAAAGAGCACCTCGGTAGCCATTTTAATGTGATTTCTTGCTTTCTCTCTCCATTAGAGGTCGCTGGACAGAACATCATTCTGGATGCCATCATGCGGCGCATTCTGGAAAACCTGCGTGAGCTGATGCGCACCGGCAACCCGGAAACGGGCATGCCCGTACTGGCCCCGTACCACAATCCGGATCGTTTCATCAATGCCAGCTTCGGAGGTTTACTTGAGTATGGAACGATAGAAACACCAGCAGTGTGACGTAGCTTACTAACATTCACTTCCTTCCTTCAAAAAGGTTTGACGCACGCTTCACCCCAATGAATATTATCGGACTGGACACGTTTGTTGGACGGCTGCAGGTCGATCTGGCAACACTTCGCTTCCCATTCGAGTTCCGTTTCGCGGAGATCAGTGCAAACGGTTTCTACGATGCCAATGGTCGTCTGTGGGGTTTGATTCCAATTTTCGGCATCGGTGATTTCTCCGTGCGTCCGCGCGATGTCGTAGCGACCGGGTTTGCCACCATCACCGACAACGGCCAGGGCTTCCTGATGCTGTCCGACTTCTCGATCAGTCTGCAGATCGGCTCGCTCGAGAGCAACATTCAGGGTCTGCTGCTTGGCGGTGATCTGTCGGATCTGCTGAATGCCGTCATTCAGGACATTGTACCGTCGGTGCTGCGCAACTTCCCCGACGGCATGACCAATCTGCTGAATGCGCTGATCGTTCCGATTGCGAACCGTTTCCTGGCCACTCGCACAATGGAGGACCTCATGGGTTTGTTGTTCCCCTAAAGCCACCTAAGAATCGACAGTTGCCGTTACGTTAAATAAATGTCAGCGAATTGGTAAGAGCAATGTGCTTGTAATGGTGCTAGAATATACTTTATCACACATGAATTTGCTAATCTGCGGTTGGTGTGGCCTATCATTCCTTTGTCCTGCGCTTTGTGCTTTAATACTAAGGCGCACGTGTGTTCCGATAACCGATGAGCCGATAGAAATCGTCAAGGGTGGTAGTCACGATAAGATTGTGAAGCAAAATAACCTCTCAACAAACATTGGTTGTGGAGAAGAAGCTAATGAACGTATTTTTTGCATATGTAATCGAATTTCGATTAGTGGGATGCCTCTATTTGCAAATGTTTCTATTGTCTCCTTCAGTATGGAATACCCAAAACACGCCTACACAATCAGCACTGGGTGAATTATCACCATTTATCGTCTTATGACCCCCACGGAAGCCCAATCAGTGAAATTTTGATAAGAAATAAGATGATAGTCCCGCTTATAAGATACCATCGTTCTATCCCGTTGAATACAGTCTTCAGTAACACCTGGACCAACTAAATTCCGTTCTTAAAGTGTTTCGTGATACTCCGTTTCTGTAATGTTTCGTCTGTTTACGCTGGTGGCACTGCTGGCCATCGTCGGCCATGCCGTCACTATTCCTCTGCAGTCGTCCCCGCCAAAAGCCCTAGCACCTGAGCAACGTGCAACACTCGATGAGGCACTGGCTCAGCTGCTAGAGAACATCCGCGAGCTTTTGCGCACGGGTGATCCGGAACGAGGAATACCCGTAATGGCTCCACTACAGACTGACCGACTGGATGTGGACTTGAGTTTTGGCGGACTGCTTGAGTAGGTCAAAAGGACTTTTCAGCAATGATGGCACCCTTACCAAATATCCCTGTTTTCCAGCTTTACGGCCATTTTGCGCAATCTGTTCGTCGATGGATTGGACCGCTTCCAGGGCACCCTGACGCTGAACGTGATGCAGATGGAATTCCGGTACGATTTTCTCTTCCCAGATGTGGTAGCTCGCGGACACTACGACGCAAATGGCCGTCTTTTCGGGCTGATTCCGGTGTTCGGCCTGGGCAATTTCCACGTCGCCCCGCGCGATCTACGCATCCAGGGAACGGCACTTCTACGTCAGCTGCCATCCGGTTATCTGCACATGCCAGAACTGAAAGCCAATGTGCGGCTTGGTTCGCTGCAGGTGATTAGCTGCTATGTAAAATCTATCTTATAGTAGCTTATTTACCAATAATGAGTTCTTTTCATTGCAGAATAACATCGAAGGACTGCTTCTCGGAGGGGAACTGTCGGATCTGCTCAATGCTGTTATACAGGATTTGGTTCCTTCAGTGCTGATCAACTTTGCCCCAGAGGTGTCGGATATCATTTCACGTGTGGGCATACCAATCGCTGACTCCATCCTCAACACTATGACGTTGGACGATCTGTTCGCACTGATTCCGATGCAACAGTAGGTTGATGGCTGGAAAACTGGATGAATGGATCAAATTAAAGGTTTAATTTAAAAATGAAACAATAACAACTACTGCTACTATACTGGTGGAGGGAAACTATTTTGAAATAAATGACAAACGTGTAAAAAAATGTGTTGTTTTGATTTGCGTGTGACGTTAATTTGACATTTGAAATCTGAAACCACGATAAATCAAAGCAGTCTATGAACCGTGCAGTCAATTGTAAATTCTAGTTCTCAACATTGTGTGTCCAGAATGGGTCGTTTAACTGCGCTCCCCGCGATTGTGCTTATGATAATTACTTTTGTCTGTGGCCTTTCCGTTCTATCAACTGTTGCAAGCTCTTCAGGATCCAATGTTGAGATCAACGAATATGTGCGGGAATTGGTTGAAAAGTTTCGACAGGAAATGTCTCGTGGATTTCCTCTCCTTGACCTTCCCGTACTGGCGCCGCTTGCATGGAAAGACCTTCATATAAACAATTTTCATCACAACATGTTCCGGTAAGTATTCATAAAGTCCCAACGAATAATGTTCAATCTAGCCTTTATCCTACAGATTAAACGCAAAGCTAAAAGACGGAATCACTCACGGTTTGGATCAGTTCAACATAAGCACACTGAATGCACACATTCTAGACAGGAAGTTGGATTTTCAACTGACCTTTCCCTCGCTGCAAACGAAAGGACATTACGTGGCAAATGGCCAGCTAGCAGGGTTCGTACCGTTCCATCGTTCTGGAAAATATTCACTGCAGCTGCAAGGTATGGTTACTTTGATTGCGGCACAAGGTTGGCCATAGTCTTACCCAAATAATATTTACTCTTTTAGGACTTAAGGTGTATGGAACTATAGAATTCCACCCTTGGAGAAAGCATCTGCTCGTGAGCGATTTGAGAATCTTTGTCGTGGTCCGATCAGGACAAGTGAACTTTGAAAAGTTGATGCTATTATCGTGGAATACGTCACTGTTCAATCGTATTGTTTCGGCGCAGATACCAGAGTACTTGCAAAACAATCGTAATGCTATTTCGATGAAAATAAGAGCTACGGTAAAGCCTAAACTTAACAGGATGCTATGGAAATACGATATGGAAGATATACTCAGCATGATGAACGTAACGGCTTTTACGGGATGAGCTGCTTTCAGTGGGTCGACATTAGTCGACATGAAATACATGTGCATTGCACTCAAGTAACCATTGTGAACAATTCAGTTGCACGCAACGATTGCGTACAACCAATTCGCACTTGTATAAAATGTTGAGTGTTAAAACAGGGGCTCTCGAAGACTGTAAAGTATTAAGTAGTAAGCTTAGCAAAAAAAAATAACCAACAATCACTATCACGCTTATCTCCATCCAGCAGAGTTTTAGCGTGCATTCATACTCCACGGAATACAACAAACTGGTTCATTTTATGCTTCTAAAGTAATTCTCCTCACACCCACTCGACACGTGCTCACATGGACGGCATCGTGCGTTGTTTCTCAGAGCCGTTAATACTTGGCTTTTAAATTCGACAGGGACATCCCCGCGTCATGACCCTCAAACACCATCGATTAGATAGCAGAGAGATGCTCCCCAAATCGGTCAAGTCGGGAGCATTGTGCCGAAAACTCGATTGACATTGACGAATTGATTACGACCCGTTCAAAGGCTTACGTCGTAACGGCACAGTTTCCGGACGTGTGTTTTTGTTTGGGTTGCACTTCAGGTCGTATTTACCATCTAGTTATCGAACGACCCGGTCCCCGGTTTGTAGTTCGATATCGTGCAATCCTTGAAATTGGGCTAAGTAAACGTATCGGTCAAGTTCGTAGCGTGTGCACCATCGGGAGATGAGAAGCGGAGGTAGGCAAAGGAAAAGTCCAACATTCTGAAGTGGTGAACGTCCAGCAGTAGCCCGATTTGGGTAGTTGCCTCTCTATCGTAAACCATTCAGAAGGCTCTCTCTCTCTCTCTCACTCTGTCCCGTGCCAAGCTCCCGGAATGGTTCAAGATGTGTACGGGATTATCCTGGAGGCTTCACTGATAGTAATGCGCACTCATTACAGTATCAACTTTTAAGTACCTACCCGGTGGGGTGGAATTTCTCGTGGGTTAAGCTTTGCAACCCCGCGCTGCGTTACCGATACCTCCACCGATACCTCCGATAAAGAATTGAAAGTGGGAAGAGGAAGGTGTGAGCTGCAAGCAGTATTTAAACACTTCAGCGACAACTGTAACCTATCAGTTCCAATAGTGGTGTTGTGAAGGGTGTCACACCAAACGCCTACAGAGCGTTGTTGATCAATTTCTCGCAAGTGCATAAAGGAACCCATCGAACTCGCAAGATGAAGATCTTGTTGGTTTTCGCCTGTACCGTGTTGGTAGGCCTGGCCGGCGCACAAGACCTGGACGTGGGCTTTCTTATGCCCCAACCGCGGGATAATGCCCTGAACGAGCTGATCATCAAGTTTCTGGAGGACTTCCGCGCGTCGATGGTGTGCCCCAATCCGGATCTCGGCATTCCCGCACTGGCACCGCTCGAGGTGGATCACTTGGAGATGGAACTCAAGCAAACGGTATTGCAGTAAGTGTGACTTTGGCGGAAGGCTTGGACAAAAGCATAGCTTAACTTTGCAATTCTTTCGTCACAGGTTGAAGGGAGAGCTTAACAAACTGGTCATCGATGGATTGAACGAGTTCGAAATCAAAAAAATCGACGTAAAGGTGCTGAAACTGCAGGTGGACTTTGAGTTCTTCTTCGCCGCTCTGCGTACTAAGGGCAAGTACAAGGTAAAGGCAAAGCTGATCGGTGTGCTTCCCTTCAGCCGCTCGGGTTCGTTCAAGTTCGATGCGAAAGGTAAGAATGTTCTCTTAATCTACTAGTAAAGTGAAACGGTTTAACACAAATGGCCTTTCGTCTGTAGGTGTAACGATAAAGGGAAGCGTGTCGGTTGGCATCAGCGGAGACAAGCTGCAGATTCGCGATCTTCTCATTACCCCAACGGTCAAGTCGGTACGGTCGGACGTGAGGGGCGTGTTTTTGCGTCCGATTGCCAACATTATCTTCAATCGCGCGGTCGAGCAGATTGTGCCGGGCTTGATCAACAACAACCAGAAGGAAATCAGGGAAGCCATCGAGCAGCAGCTTAAACCGGCGATCAATGAGGCGTTGGGCGATGTTTCGCTACAGGATCTGATTGATATGGTTTCTGGCGGCGGCGGCGAAGGTTCGGGCCCGGTTACCTGCTAGTGCTTCACACTGTGCTTTGTGTGCCATACTACCCTAAATCGTATCGATTACTGCGCGATGTTGTACTGATGTCGTCTGTTCCAATTCGCAAAGGCTGTGTAAGAAAAGTAGTATACTGAATTTTATATGCTATGCTAAGTAAAGGACAAGCAAGGACTAGGTTGTGTATTTCTATGAACTAAATACACAATTTGTGCTTCATTTAAACATGATCAAGCTGTCTCTTTTATTTCTACCCCTCTGGTTGCATTTTAACCTCACGGCAACGAGCAACCGGGAGGCTTACGGTGAACAGCTTCCTTTCGTGACTTCTTTCGGGGTAATTGGATATTTGATTGAAAGTAAAAAATTAACGTTACATTGTAATGGCCCTCCGCCCTTTCTGGAAATGCTATTTTCATTCCAATTTTCATTTTGTGTGCCTTTTCGCCGAAACTTGCTGGCTTGAGCTAGATCGTAATTGATTTCCCAAAACAATCCGCACCGATGCAAACCGACCCAGTAGCCAGTAAATATTATTGCCATACGGCTGGATTACCGATGCCACTCAGCGTCTCTGCGTGGCCAAATATTTAGCTCCAGCGCTCGGTGCTGCTGAAAAGAATATAATTTCAATTACAAAGGGAAAAGCTTTCATGCTATTTACGCCCGGGAACAATGCCAGGATCATCTCCGCTTTTCGAATCCTTCTGTATTTCCCTTCTCCGATGCAAAAATATTCACCAGAGCACACATTGTTCGACTGGTTCGGTAAGGCGCTCGGTTGGTCCAGCTGGGCCAACGCTTCCTGGAAGGTCCTGGCAGGGTACGGAACTTCGACGAAGTGTGATGCCGTCGTTGCTGTGCGGTGTGCGATTGAAATGTAAAGTCCTCATTCCTCGTCCTTGCAATTTTGTGGCTGTGGATTGTAAAACAAAGCGAACCCAACAACTTCTCCTCACACACAGGCGGGGGGAGAGAATAAGAAACGAAGGAAAAGCGAAAAGGGAAACCAAAAGAGAGACATCCATAAAAGTGCAACAAAAGCAGGACGCGTTTGTGTTAACATACCCGGGCATGTACGAAGATAAAAGGAGCGCACTCGAACAGAAAGGTGCGAAATGGGTTTAGGGCACATCGGGCGACCGAAAGAGACCAAAAAGGGTGGGAGAACAAGCGGTGTGTTAATGTTTTTATAACTCAACCACCGGTCTCGAGAAACTCTCGAAAGGTAAAAGTGGAATTTTTACTCTACATTCGCTGTGGCGTTACATAGTGAAGTGATACGGCGGCGGCCGTTATTTGCTCTCACTGTGACGTTGTTTGGCCGTATTTAAACAAACACACGATTTGACGGGATATAAAAATAAATTCGATTCCGTTTTGGCACATTGGCAAACACGCACACCATACACGTCGCTTATTTTATACAATGTAAGCAAATGGGGAAAGCAATACCTTTTCCCCGTGCCTAAGGATCTTCTCGTCCCGGGAAAGGCATTCGCACTCCAGGCATTGCATTTGTTGCTGCCATCAAACAAACCGGAACGGGAATAGCACTCCACGCTCTACGATGGTTGCGGCATTCCTAGAAGGATCGGGCCATTCGTTCGTTAGCGCCCCGTACACGCTGCAGTTGTCAGCGAAAGTCTTTCCCATGGCAGCCAACTGCATCTCCCGTTTGCTGTCCCTTTCCGTGTGCACGCGGCAACCGTCAAGAGGTATGCGAAGGTGCGCACTTCCAGCATTAGAGACTTCATTGCCTTGCCATGCCCTTGAACGATGCACCACACTCTGTGGTCCCGTGTTCGCTTTCCGTGCCCTAATCGGCATCTGTCTTGCTAGAGAAGCCGTTGGGTCTAATCGCACTGTGAGGATCTCTGCCCAAACCGGTCCAGCAGACCGGCGGCCACCACCGAAGCGAAGAACAGGGGAAGGTTTTTCTTTTCTCTGGAGCGCAAAGAAGCAGAAGGAAGTGAAATTTGGCGAATTCCTTCCGTTTCTCGGCTATCAGTACGCTTTGATCTTGCTGCTTCGCTTCGTTCCGTGGGCATTCCGAGAAGCTGGAAATGGAAATGGCAGAATTGTGTGTACTGTTAGCGATTCCAGACATTTGCTTCACAATTTTAGTTGCAAGCGTCGCAAGAGACGACCATCTCCGATGTCCTCCCAAAATCCCAAACCGCCATACGTCCTCTGAGGATGACAATAATCCGGAACAAGGTCTAGCGATTATGGGGAGGTTAGACCTTGCGGAAATGTGGGCAATAATGGAAATGGGGTGTTTGGTTCCGGTGGGAGTTTGCGGAAAGTAGGGAAACTATTCCGTCCTATTCCTAACGACTTCCAGGAAGCCCTAAGATATGGTACATTTTATATCACCCGTCATTGTGCCGATGCGTTGGCATTATTATTGCCATGATTTACGACGACACGAGGCGAACGATGCTCGGTGGTGGTTGTTGGTCGCGTACCGTATCGCTTTTCGGTTCACTTTCGTCCAAATCGCGCCAGGAACTTGACCGCCCCAGCGCGGAGCGGTCTGCTGTGTCGTCTTTGCGTTGTTTTGCTGACTCGGTGGATCCAGAGCACCCGTCGCCGTTGTCCGCCTGGTCGTGGTCGCACCGTGTCGGCGTCGTGGGTTGGTTCTGCGCATGCGGTTTGTTGCGGACTGACCCGTCGTGCGAACGGGCTGGCGTGGCGAAGAGTGCATGGACCCGCAGCAGCGGCACAACTCTCTCGCGCGCGCGTTTGCTGAAAGTTTATGTTTTCCATGAAATCTGCGCGCCAATCGATGACAGCCCGTAACCGTTGAGCGCGGAAGGAAGCGAGACCGCAGCCAAAGGCCGACGGCAGGAAGGGCTGCAGTTTTTTTTTCTGTGTTTATGTTTTTGCAAAATGAGATTTTTGATTCTCGTTTGTCGGAAAATAAACACACATTGCGCTACATTTTAAGCAAGCGCATCGCTCTATAATGCCAAACCTTTTCCCCTCGTTTGCACTTCAAAGAACTCGCAGCTTACATTGTATCGTGTTTTTGGAAATCGCTTTTTTGGGTGCTGCCTTCCTACAACCCCGGCGTCGAAGGTTGCACCAATGTTTACGTTTTGGGATGAATGGTTCAATGAAACCAGTCAGCAAACAACGGCGGAAGTGGCGAGGGGACGATTATTTAGACGCCATTCGAGAGTCCAGGGGTATTGCAGTTTCACAGCGTGCCGTGCTGGATTGGGTGTGTGTTTGTGTGAGCTCTTGTTGCATCTCTTGCAGCTCAACGTGCTTCTTCGTGTTGGCCTTTTTTTTCGCCGGCTGACACAGCCCGAGTTCCTGGTATTTTTGTTTACGTCCTCTCCCGGTTTTCGTTGCCGGTTGGCAAATGAATGGAATCACACGCTTCACCGAAGCACTAGCTTTTCTCTCTCTCTCTCTCTCTCTCTCTCTCGTAATCTCTCGCGGAAGGTTCTTTGTGTGGAGTTCGTGAGAATTTTAACGGCAATTGCGATGGAAAAAACAGCGGTGAAATGAAGGTCTTTAAAAGAATTGATTGGCAATTGCCTAGCGAGTGCAACTTTTTCAATGAAATATTTAATCACTAATATTTCCGATTTGTTTATTCTTCTCTGCCAACGGTAATCGACCGTTTCAGTACTGTCTACCTCTCTCGCTCTCTTTCTTCACTTCGTAACCGCTCTCACGCGCCAATGCAGCCATCTTCGGTAGGTGTTTCAAACGATGATGCCGCGCTTTGTAAGTTGTTTTGTTGTTCCAGTTTCCCAAAATGGTGCCAAAACAAATACTAAAATTCTTGGTGTGTCGTCAGAAAATGTGATATTATTCTGTGAAATGTTTAACTTACTGTTCCAATATATCCTTTGATTATTCTTTCCAGTTGCGCTCTACACTTTCGCTCTCACCCATCGATGCACGATCTCTTTCTCTTTCCAGCATTTCCACACGCTGGTCGAGCTGTTGCGGCTGCGACGCTTGCTCGTCGCTACGGGGCTCTCTCGCATGTTATTTCACGTTCAACTGTCAACGAGTACGGTAGTGCCGACGGACGTTCGCGTCCAGCCGTGTTTGTTCGCTCTATCCAAAGGTGCATGTGTATCAGTGTGTGGGCGCAAGGTTGCATTCGGAGAAATCGTCTATCGCTCGCTCGCTCCCTCGCTCTGTGTGTGCAGGCGCCAGCTGTCACCGTTCGCCTCAAGCGACACATTGCCCCGGCAACTTTATCGGGGAGCGTGCATTCAGCGAAAAAGGCGCAAATTCAGCGAATTAATCAGCAGAGTTAAATGAACCAAATCGTTCCATTCCGTTCCCGTTACAACCATCGTGTAGATAGGAGTGTTGGCGTGCTGGTAGGTGTACTCAAACAAGCGCTTCCTAACGGCGATGCTATTGTTTCACTAATTGTGCGTATGGGTGGGTGCATGTGTGTGCGTGGTAGTGCTTTTTCCCCCCGTTGCGTTTGATAAGCATCGCGGTGGGAATTGCAGGACGAAAAAGGACCGGTAAGACGCCACCCGGGGCTGTGCTGGCGGCGAGTGCAAGGGTCTTGCGGGTGCGTTAGATTCGTGCGAATGTGCGCGGTGATGGATTTTCCAAATTGTATCAATTCTCCGAATTCCAAGGACTCTACGACAGCTGCTGCTCCTTATCATTAGAAGGCTTTGCCTGCTTCAATGTGTGTGTTTGTGTTTGTACAGTGCGTGTATGATGAATTCCGGGAAATCTGGTCCCATCGATCTCTTTCTTCTCTCTCTCTTCTTCCTGGCATGAGGGGCGGTGTTTCTGAAAATGACCCAAAGGTGGTCGAGAATGCGGTGTCCCATCATCTTGAGGGTGCCTTTATCTAGAAGTACTTGAAATCGCACCTTGTGCCAGGAGGAGGTTCCTTCGTGTGTACTGATGAGTTTGCTCACTAAATTATGCAAAAGCCATATCCACGCTATGACCGACCGACGAGTGTGCCCCTAGTGTCACCCCTGAGGTGCGTGGGAAGGAAAGGTTGTGTGTCACTGACATGACTTGACATCGGAACTCCTACCTATCGCATTGCAATGGATGGAGGAGCAGCTATGAAGCTACTTTCGAAGTACTTATGCTAAAACCTTACAACTTTTGATATGACACTTGTTTTGCGGGTGACACGCTATTTGCGGAACGAGCAATAAGTAGTTAGCGGAAGAGCTGTGACAAAAAGTTCAGCAAGCAGGAGAAAATTTTACGAAAAAGCATTTACCGGTTCAATGAAGCGGATATATCATCCCCTTTATGATTGATATTTTAATCCACCCTCCATGCAATAGTACACCACATGCAAATACCAATTAGGTGTTTGTCTCACTGTGTAGCCATTTATACACCCTTAACCTTGAGAGACCGATTTAGCTAAACCTCGCTGCTAAATATAATCCTGTGCCGGCATCATATCTGGTCCTCCTACCGCGCGGGAGACTGAATAAACTCCTGCGGCAACGAACACGATGGATGGTTTTCCTGTCGCTTTACTCCTTTCAATATCGCTTTAATACGACAAACCGTGTGTGGGCAATTTCGTTGGATCTTAATACAATCGTTCGCTTGTTTTAAACTGACAAAGAAAGGTGACAGGATGAGAGTGATACGGGCGTCCAAGGATGTGACGTGAAAAACAGAACAGTTTGTTATCTACTCTGCGCAGCCCTAATTATGTACCAAATGTACTAATGAACTTTTCCTCGCTCTCTCCGTATCGTTTTCAGTTCGCTCGCCTCAACAAGTCGGACACTAATTAAAGCGGACACGGAACAGTGCCATCGAACAGTGGCGTTTCCTGGAAGCAAAAGCATATCGCCCGCAGCCGTGTCGATAAGATAGCAGGTACACACTGTGTACACTGTCACCGGACATCTTGTCTCGTGCCATCAACTAGTGTATCGCCGTGTATCACGAACTTGTCATCGCTACCATCGCCAAGCAATCAGTGCGCGTAGTACTGCTTTTGCAATCTGCAGAAAGCGGTGCTACGTGCAATTGCGCATTTTTAAAACTGTACCGGATTTCCATTGAAAGTAGAAGTGCATGTATGAGCATTGCTCGATAGAGTGGTCCGTGTTCCGGTTTCCCTGAAGCACCGTAGGAGGAATTTCAATTAACGGTTAGCAGCAACTCGTTCTCCTTGGTGACGGCGGACCAACACCGGAGTCTATCGATTGCGCAACAAGCGCTTTAACCGAGAGTAAAGCAGATCAAGCGATAATTAGTCCTGCGGAACACACTGCAGCAGTAGCACTCTTTGCTTTCGGGAACGAACTTTGCTCCTTGTGGGTGGCGTGTATGTGCCTGTTTCTGCGTCCCACTGCAATAGCGAATATTGCTAGGGAAGGTGAGCTCCAACACGTTTGAGTTTGAGGTGACTGAAATTAGATTCGCTAGTGTAGCTATAGTTGACTGTGATGCACTCTGTGAAACGGCAGTTCCCGCACACAGATTGTCCCTAAACTTAAGCGTGTGCATAATACCGTAGGCGGACACGTCGTGAGGAGTGTTATAATTGCGTGGTAAAAAAAGGAAAAAGTAATTTGACACGATGGCGCCTGGTCGGGAAAGTGCTTTATGCATCATCAGCAGTAGTAGCAGAAGCTCACTAATATCCTACTGCTGCTGGGCGCTGTTGCTGATGTGTTTAACGATTGCCGTAGCCGCACCCGTCAGTGCGGAAAATCACTGCAGTGAACATCGGTACGAGCATTCGCTCAACACCCATCATCTGCAGTTCACGAAGGAAATCCCGGATCGGGAGTACGGTGTGCTGAAGCAGTTCAAAAGCCTGCACTGCTGTGGCAAGGGGTACCGCAGCATCGAATGGTAAGTACATCACACTATGCTGTGCTGCGGACGATGCAGAATCGAGAATAAGTTTGATAAATGGTGCCAACCGTGATGAGTTTTTACCCTTCGGCCAAATGACGACGCTACTGGATGGAATGGGAGCCCTCCGGGGGCAGCTCGAGCTCTGAGGGACTAGTTTGTTGTGTAATTGAATGTTTTAGAACCATTTACTATCGATCGGTATGGCTGGACGTATCTAACGATATTATTGTAATTTTAGATTCGATGAAGGTTTAGCAATGATTCATCGAGGTGTCGTTCCATGAAATATTGCGTGTACATCATTGATCACAGTTTTCGCTGTGTCTGATGAGCATGCATCTTCAAAGCAGTGATTAGTAACAACAAACATGCACACTGTGCTGGACTGGAGATCATTATCTTGATCAGCAACAAATTGTATCGATTGGTTACATTTCCATTCGGAATACAAATTCAACCAATTGATTGGATGTCCTTGAAATTCGTGGAAAATGCCACTTGAAAAGCGCCTTGGAAATTGTTTTCCCGTACACAACTTTGTGATAAATTGTATGCCACAGCGCATAAATGATTGAACGTTTTTCGCCATTGCTTGTTGATTCGTTCGCGAACTTTTTACTCACATTCTCAAATTAGCTGTTTGCGCCTTGAAATTGTTCTTTCTCTTTCTGTCATCCTCCACTCGTTCGGATGTTGGGAAAAAGTTCCAGTCATCACCGGCGACACGGTCCCACTGTAAGCCCGGTGGTGTGAATCATTCCAAAGAGCGAAACGAACCCACCCGTTTAATGACTCATTGGCTCTAACGCGTTTGCTTCCCTGGGTAGAACAGAGCGTTTTTGTGCAGGAAGCGGCAGTGCAATGTTTTCTTTCTCGATTTTTAAATAAACTGTACGATTCCGGCTAGCCCGCGAAGCTGTGGCTGACGTCACAAGTTGACGTTGAACGATAATCGCAAATAGATATGCGCTCAGTGGTCAAAATAAATGTTGGCAGCGAATGTACAGCTTTCAGAATGTAATATCACCCAATTTGGGCAAGTCACTAGTTGAACCGTGCAAAAAGCATCCTAGCTAATCTGTAATGTATTGTGTGTAATGTATTTTAATGCTGAAGGAAAAAGTTATTCCCGCTTGAACGCAATATTTACGTTAACAAACTAGGCGGAAACTGAAACGAATTCTAACTGCTCACACCTTGTGTGTGCGCTACGTGTTTGCTTTCAGTTTCCGTGGTTCAATGAGCGCACTTAAACACACAATTTTTGTTTGATTTCACATTTCCATCAACCGACATGGATTGGGTGTGTGCAGCGCGCTTTGTTTTCCGAAAAACGTGTCGTCAACATGCAATCATGCGGTTACCTACCGAGCGATTGGTCACGGTTGTTGCGATCCAAATGCATGCGGCGGGGTGACAGCAATTCAAACAATCGTTCACAAAGCGATGCACCTCCATCGAGCGACCTGCTTGTGTTTGTCCATCGTGTTTCCCCTTAAATTACCGACAAAGGGCCGATATGCTTTCCTCGTGAGGAGTACCAAATTGAATGGTAATGAAAAGGAAAATGTTGGAAACATGGCAAAACAAACAAACCTCTTTACAAAAAGAGTTGGATAGGCTGTTTACATACTTCGGAAGACACCCTCAATACACATTCAAAAGCATCTCGATGACTCAGACGATCAGACGTACCGAGGGGTTGTGTCGGTTTCGGTTGGGGTTGTCTATTTTTTAACATTTAAAATAATTTTCATAATTGTCCTGAAATAGCTGCTGCTACAAGAGTCTCATTAACACGTTGCCCGAGTGTTGCGACCGGTCAATCAATCAGCACAAATCTAGTTAATTAATTACTTGACCTCTCGCGATCTCCTCCCGCATTTATCGAATATCGATACACACACGGTGCTATCTATCTAGGAGTTGACTTAAACAACGGTCCTGTTTCAATTTTGTAAGTGCTTCGGCATAACAAGTTCCTAGAATTTAGGCTTTTGGCTTTTGGAATATCAAACGCAACTCATCCATTAAGGAGGAATCGATGCAGTATTCGGTACAATATAGCCACACGCTGGTGTAGTGTTCCATGCAATGAGTAACGTTCTCTAGTAGAGTGTGCTACGAGATCGAAAGCGTGCATCCAAGTGCAAGTATCTTGCCCCGCTACGAGGTAAGAGTACTAAACCACTGCAGCAACTTATCATATCATGACATGGATTAGCATAAACTGCTTTAGCCCTGTTGATATATTTTATGGAAGCTATTTAATTGATTATGAATTGCAAAATTTTGCCTTTTTGATAATTACATGGAAACCAATTTAATTGTACTTAAATATTGTTTTTTACCTAGCTGGAATCAGATTATGGTGCCGTTCGTTTTGTGAGTGCATTATGTTGCTATTGCACAACTCGCTACGAATATTTTTTTCAGCGCATCTCTTCATGGCCACATGCCACATTACTTCGTAATGAACGTTGCTGTAAAACAAAGAATATTAATAAATTCCATACCCCGAATATCAAATCCATCCTCTAGGCATGGTGATGTTGAACGTTTGCACTTCTTCTGTTGACCTTTTTTCGCAATCAGATGGTGCTGTTCCATCCAGTGTACAGAGGCAGCGGCCCTCATTAGAGACGAGCGCTTCGCAATCACGTGGATCATAATCAAGCGTTAATAATTTCCCAAATGCTTTCGCACCGTGCGGAAATCCTTCTCGATGGCATTAGGGAGTAAAGGCCACGGTGAAAGGGGAGCGTAATGAGATACAAGCCACCGGACAACGGCGGCGTAGTTCAATCGATGTTCTTAGTACGCAGGACTTAAAAAGTGACTATCCCGCTCGCCGAGCAGGGGGATGGCTAGACGAAACGGGGTTCGGTGCAGTAGCAGAGTAATGTGCTCACCCCAAATATGCCCGACTACACGGACAGCTCCGGGTTCTCGAAATTCGCTCAAACTCTGCGGCCCCACGTGCCTGGGACTTCGTGGAAGTAAACCTTGGCGAGAATGTCGAGAAAACAAGGGACCGAGTGGAGGAGGAGGAGATGATGATGCACAAGCCCGGATAGGGTGAGATGTGGGTGAACGAGTAGCAAGGGGGGAGGGGGAGCAGGTAGAGGCGAGATACGCATAAGCAAACACTTTGTAGTAAATGGAAGGGCAAAAGGGCAAGGTGATACGACGAGAGTCGATGGTCAAAGCGGAAAGGAAGTGTGAAAAACAATATTCGAAGCTGCGAGGCATGTCCTTCCGGTGCAAGGACGCTGCAACAGGAGATAAAGGTTCTGCCGGTGCTTGTCTCTCGGGCGTGGGTCGTTCGTTAGTTCGCTGTTTGCTGGCATCAGCCTTTGTCCATACCGGACTCCACCAGGGACGGTCACGAAAGAGGACAGGAACCACTTTCCTGTTGTTTGTGTTTGGATGCTTGGTTTCGCGGAATTATCCTACGTACTGCTCATTTATCACGCGCCAGCATCATCATCTCCTATTTTCACCTCGTCCTTGGCGCACCCCTAGCGCTGTTATAATCCGTATCCACTCCTTTATTGTCCAGCACGGATCCCATGTACGTTGGCCAATGGGAAAAGAGGCACTCGGCGCCTCGGACGGACGGGTGGATGGATGAATATTTTCTATGTCAGTGAATTTCACTAACTGTTTTTCCTTCTCGGAACTCGGGGAATCATTATTTTGCCCCAAATCTGGTACCCGGCCATAATAACACTGGCCGGCCATCCTTAACGCAACCGACGCAATGCTCCCTTATCTCTTATCACACAGGAAGGCGGACACCCCTTTTTGTTTCCTCGTGAGAACCTTTCCCAAGTGTTTGGTACGGGTACGGGTTTAACTGTATCCCCGGCACCTTTTTTTGTGTTGCTGGCGTTAGGTTCCGCACAAGATCAGCATGAGGTGGGTGGTCCTGGGATGGGAAGTAGGATCGATGGCTTCAACAGAATCAAATCGATAGATGATACACACGGCGTCTGTATGTAACAAAGCGATGTTCGTTTGCCGAAAAAGGAGGCTGTAAGGTTTGCGCATGCTCCGGGGGCCAGGATTCCTGGAAAGTTGGTCTAGACTTCAGAGCGATCTTGCCAGTTGCTATGCTGGCAGGCACCAGTACAGTGCGGCGCTGCATTCGATTTTCCCGGGCAGGATATCCAATCAAGATCTATTGTACATTGCAGTTGCCCAAGGCATTTCTCAGTACATTTGACATGCTTCAGCACTTTGGGCCTTTTATTCATGTTGCTTATATCCTTCGTGCTGCGCGAGGATGACACGTTTAATACTTGCTCCGGTGGTATGCGTCATCAATCATCATTGTTGCAATTTATATTCCCTTTGCGGTACTTGCACAGCGCACCAACTCCCGATAATGGTACACTCTGTGCAGCGCGTTCACTTTGTACTCCTCTGAACCGTGTTACCGTGTGGGGCAACAATTGACCGACCGGTGACGTATCATTAGAGGCTGGCGGGTGGCGGTGGTGATGGTGCCGGTGATTGATGCTGAGCGAACTGGAAATCGGACAATTATTCCCTTCCCTCAAGAAGAATTGTTTTCGCAGAATTGGCTGACCTTTTCCGCGAGCCTCACAGCGTGCAGCAACGAACGGGTTGAAATTTTATTGCATTTTCGTGTGCATACATCATCTTCATCAACATCATCATTATCATCGTCATCCTCATCATCATGATCATTACAGCGTATCGTTTGGCTCGAATTCCCAAAGGCAGGTTTTCTTGGCCTCGTTTTGGAGTCTTCCGTGCCGCTCTTTCTTCCACGTGAGAAAGAAAATTGGCTACGCGGAACTTCGAGGCATGTGCGGGACATTTCGTCAGAACCCACAATGCAGCCAGAATGAGTGTAAAAGTGGATGAGAGGAAAGTTGTGCAGTGTCAAAATTATACTCAAGCCATTAAAAATTCGACGTACCTTCAAGATCGATTGTTGCTAATAATGGAGGCATTTGTTTGGCGATGAAACGTAATTGTCTCACCTAAAGTTCAACTTCCTACTTTCTGTGCTTATGGTGGTAACTATTGTACTCAAAAGTTGTTGTGAGTGAATGTATAAAAAAACGCAAAAATACGCTTACGTTACCGAACCGACAACATTAATTTGTCTTTTTTTCATTTTTCGCTAAGCCATTCCACTCACTTTCTGTTGCAGACCACTCCAGACACCAGACACCGCCACTGGCAGTTTTGGGGGACTTTTATTGGGGAAGCCATAGTAAGGATGGCCACAAAAAAAAAATTGGAAGAGTGAAGCACCACGCAAAATTGACTCTCTTCCCTGGTTTGTGGTGCAGTTTTGGAGTGATGAATGTCGTGTTTTCGGCTCCCAGGGTGCCTGCCTTGAGACTGCAAACTGCTGCTAACCGTGTTTGCGTTCTTTGGCGCACTCTGCGTTGGCTTTTAGTGCTTCAAAATCGGTTGATTGATCTTTTTCAGATTGCCTCCCGGGTAACTTGGCGGTAACGACCGATCCTTCCGCTGTTTTATTTACGATCCGGTGCACGAACGTCACGGAGATCGTGCGTGTGTTGCAATTTTCTTCACCGCTTGATAGTGCACGCCTTTCGATCGATTTTCAGCTTGCGGCGGGGGTATACAGAATGCAATAGATTTATCCCTTCTTTTGAAGCACCTTAAGTAAAAATCTGCACAACCGTCATCCAATACTGCAGGTGTATGTGTGTTCTTCATGTTCTGCACCATCGTCATTCCCAATCAATGGAAGAATATCTCATCAACGTGATTCTATTGCAGCTCCCCCGAAGCTGATTACGGCGGATGGTGCGCTCGAATCCGTTGTGTGTGCGCTTGCCGCCATTCTGTTTACTTTTGCCATTGCCCTCGCAGGCAAATTGCATGCCGAACAAACACACACTCACACACACAAAACATAAAGCTTTTATGTAACGCTACCTCCCACTCCTGCTCTTACGCTTCGAGCCAACAATGGTAGCTTGAAACGATTTCTGCGATTGTGTGGCGTTCAAAATTACATTTGCTTCTTGGAAAATCGGCTCGCCATTCGCCGTTCTTCTCAGAACCTCATCTTGTGCTTGTCTAGGCGTAGGAAGGGAGCAGCAGCAGCAGAGGTAAAGTAACGCTACCTTTACCATCCCTCACCCTTTTCAAGGTTTGGACTTTTGTCGCAATCTTTTACAAACCTTCTCGCACTCGCACCAGAGACAGGCGGAAGGACCACGTTGTACTATCTCCGCTGATTGTCCGGATGAAGAGAGAGAGAGAGAGAGACCGAGGGCATGGGCGGCTCGGTCTGCCAATGTTGACGCATGGATCCAATTTTTCTCTCATTTGTAATTTGATGACGGCGCGCCAGTTCGCGGAAGTGATATTTTTATGAAGATGATTGGATGATTGTCCTCAAGCTTCCATCCCGGAAGTGTTAGCCATGTATTAGCCTACCATCGTGCATCAACTCCTTTGGCCCTTTCGTAGGACGGGCGGGCGTGGGTAGGTGGGCGAGAGGAGCACATAATCGTGTAATTCATTCACGCAAAAATCTTCACCCGCTTGAGCCGTGCTGATGATGGTCCCTTTCACAACAAAATGACGTCGAAAAACGAAAGATTTTTTGTAATGTTAAATTAACAATAATTAATGCCCCGAACAGAGCGATTACTACTTGCGCAAAACTACTAAACTTACACTCCATTACTTGCAGCTGACCGTTTTCCATCGGTGAAAAGTTGGTTTGGTTTCAAGGTTCATTAATATTTCCTTCCAGACGTGACATCATCATCATCCCATCCCTTCGGCACAAACCTATGCAAATGTTGTTGTGCGGGACAAATTTGATGGATTCCTGGAAGGATTTTTGGGGTTTGGGACATGTTCTTTGTGGCTACCGCTGGATGGCTGCTGGCCTCTCCTAATCCGTCGTCCGGTGGGGGTTTGCTGTCCCTTTTACCTCCTAGCTCCGTTTTCACAAACTTTTAGTATTTTCGGTGTTGGGGGGTGGTCGGTCTAAAGATAGACAGTACAATGTTCCAATGTTATCAATTGGCAACTTATCGGGAAAGGGTAGAATTCCATTTTTGGAGGATTATATTGCATCCAGCTTCGTTCGTTTGACACACGCCGTTCAACTGTACAAAGGTTAAATTGTTCACCTAATATTCCCATAATCAACATAGTTGCACCGAGAATAGTGTGAAGTTGCTAGAACAACCGACCAACCTCGGTAGGAACACACGCAGTCTCTCCCACGCGTTAGCATCACCTGGAACAAGGCGAGAATGGTTTCGGTTGAACCAATTACTGTTTTTTTTCTTTTCGTTGTGATGATCAGCTCCAATCGGAATCATTCGTCCCGATGGTAGTTAGTGCTGGCTAGAGGGGAGAAAAGTTCGTCTCCGACTAAGCCAAAACCTCCCCCCGCTAGGAGTGGGTGAAAGCAGGTGAGACGTGGGCGTATGTATTGTGTTGAGCGGTGTGCGTTAATGTGATTGCCATTTCGAGGAAATGCTAATAAAAAGGATTCCTGCAGCGATGCTTGTTGTATACGCGTGTTGCGTTGGTTAGGAAAATGCGGAAAAAAGAAAAAAAATCTGCATTAAAGTCTGGTTGCGAAAAAGGGGTTCACTGTGCGTGAACCGTGAAATCCTACCCTTACAGCCATTAAATTTTTATAAGTTTACTTTACTATTTTACTGTTAAAAATGCTACGCTTGTGTTCTGCTTCTGTGTGGCTGTGGAAATAAACCATTCAGAAGAAACCGAAAAAAAACCGATTGAAATACTTCGCCGGGTGTGGCTTTTTGCACTCTCGCCCCTCGGTTCACTGCAATCCTTATTTTTCCGCACGATTCGAATGAACCAGTGCGAGCCATTTCCGGAAAATCCCAGGCACTGCAAATCGTAATGAATGCTGTATTAGTCCGCCGCCCTTTCTTGCGAATTTCTTGGTAAATTATTAAATCGGCATAAAAAGTCACCTCGGAACACGGAGCCTTGGGGTGGAATCGTTTCTGATTTCAAATCTCGGAACTACACGCGTATATAGAGTATGGACGGCCGTCCCCTTCAAGAAAACTGCTGGAGGAACTGTTCAAGAACATTATGCTACGGGTGGGTTATAATAAAGTTCTAATTTTAATCGATACCCCGGAAGCCATGCTATTCTGTTTGTTATGTCTTTTGATGCACTTTTTGTGCTTGATTCAGTTGAGCGAGTTAGTTCACCCCACATTTTCTATTTATTTTTACTGCATATTCAATTTTTTTTTGTTTTGATAAACCATCAATGGGGTCTATGATGACCTAAGTTAGAAAATCACAAAATTCTAGCCTGCTTCTGTCAAACATTCGA